>OX326950.1:15473686-15493686 GCA_946800315.1 Misopates orontium | reverse complement strand
CTTTACATAATATGAAATGTTTTCGAAAAGTGCAGTAATGAAGCTCCCATCTCAAGGAAGGCTTGTTCATATCAATCTATGCAGGTGCATCAATCTATTACAGGCTGGCTTCCGCTCAATCTATGCAGGTGCATCATAACTTTACATCAGCGCCCGCCCGCCTTCTTCTTTTGTGCACATAAGTACACAAACATATCGTTAGTTTCTTAACTCTCTTGGTGATAAAGATACTTACAGTTCTGTACTCAGGGTCAGATTCTGAAAAGAGCATTTAGCAACTTGTAAAGGGACTGTTTATGCAAGAAAAATCGAAGTCTGATGGAACAGAAGTCGTGACGGTTTGTGCAACCTGCTCATACTAGATGCCATTCCGTGTTTCTGTAGTATTTTGGTCCTGTTGTTTGTCCATCACTCATGTGAGATTATACTGAAGGCCCAATCTCTGATGTCTTCTATTAACATTTTCTTTGGCATCTACTATTCTCCGCACCTTTATAGTGAGTTTTGGTGAGGCGAAAAAGGCCGTTGGTCGACTCATTCTTGCCTTTACCTTAATGGCGCCCTGGCGTATACCTTAGGGTGGTTTGAAGATTTCGGATCCATTAAAATGTTCAATTTGTTATAGGAAGAGGAGTTACTAGCTCTTCCTCGAGATGGAGAAGATGACAAAGGCAAATGGATTCAGACCGATATTAGTGATGAAGATCTGGAGAGAGTTCTGGAGCATAATGATCTCATTCCTAATTTGTCTGATGAAGATGAGAAAACCAATACGAATTCGAGCATTGTTCCTCTTAACGGACCTGGTTGGAAGCTGGTGATTCCAACTTCAGTTGGAGGAATGCTCTCCACTCCCAGCATACCGATCCCTTCTCGTGCCTCGTATTTTCACGTGTATATTGAAACTTTTATAGTCTTTTTGTTCAAGACCTTCCTCACTTTTGTCTATTCCCGAAGAATCAATTCGATACTTGGATAAGGGGAAGTTTTCATATATATATAATGGCATATTTAGGATTGCGCAAAAAACTGATTGTTGATTATGCTCTCAATTTCTTTGTGGTGAATCTGCAAAAGGTCTTCATGCATTTATGGGTTGATATATGATAAACGTTACGACTATAATTTGGCGACAACTTTTGGACATGATTTAAGAACAGTTCTTTTGGATATGGCATCAACTATTATATTCGGCACGAATATGTACTTGAGGAAAAGTTTAACCTTTTTGTTTTGCAAGCTCTTCAAACATTTAATACGGATTGCAAATGCCATAGACGATAAATAATTGATACATATGCTTGCCGAACATAATGATTTAAGAACAGGCCTTATTGCTGCAATGACTGACTTTCACGTGAAATTTCATGGTCCATCAAGCCTTTGGTGATTGCCATAAGAAAAATCTGGCACTTTTGGCCTAATTGGAGATTCATCCACATATATAGAAACGCTAATCAAGCGGTTCATAACTTAGGCCGTTGGGCCTCTTTAAACTCTTGGTCTGCGCACTTTACAGCTACTAAACTCCCGATTACATGTTTTTGCGGAGGATATCCTGTAATGAACTATTGTGACTCTTTTAGTCACGCTTTTTGTCGTTAATATATTGTTTGTTTCCTTTCAAAAAAAAAAAAAAATGGTAACTTCTCCAAAACAAAATATATGCACATTCAATGAAGGTATACAACAACAATACTGGCAACGAAGATGGGAATAAAATCGTTACATATATCTATGCATATCAAGAAATAACTAAATGGTTGAGACCAATTACTATCACATTGGACTTTAGAGGGACTGGTCAGGATAAATGCATATTTCATTGCTTCATTAATTCAATGTTGTGTTAAAGAATTCTTCTATATAAACCAATTTGAAACTTGATAACAGAAGGCATTAGTTTAACTAGTACCACAAGTGGTTCCTCAAAAAGGAGAAATTTATGGCTTGAATCTGTTGTATTGTGTTAATTAAGCTATTATGGTAATAACAGAAGGCTAATAATATCTAGTTTTTGGAACCAAAAAGATTCCATTGCCGGGAATCGAACCCGGGTCTCCTGGGTGAAAGCCAGATATCCTAACCGCTGGACGACAATGGATAGTTAATGCTTAGCTAAATACTTTATTAATTGTTTGATAACATTGTAGGAATATATATGATTTCCCTTTCCAGATCAAACATAATGGGAGCTAAATCATATGTACATGAGCTGATTATCTAATGGAAAGTCTTGCAATTCCAAAAGATTAGCAACTTTGGTTGCACTACTTAGCCATCACATGCAAACATGTTCTATTTCAGAGTGGCATAACAAACCAACACTTTGGCTTCTACTGCAACATACCAGAAGAGAATGAAAACCAACTGTGTGAAACAAGAATGAATTAATGTCTGCTTACAACTGATATTTCAACTAGTTCTGCATTTTTCTACAGATTGTTAGAAAAACAAAAACTAGAAACTGTCACACTCACAAAAACATACGACTCAACTTGTGAAAAAGATTGAATCTTTGATATGGATATTACAAAGACCTCAACTAAACTTGAGGTATTGCGAACTTCCCGACTCTTGGAGACAAGAGGGATTGTGCATCCGTAATATTCAAAACCTTCGGTATAGACATTCCCCCTGATATAACAATCTCTGCAGCCAACATGCAAAAGCAAATAGAAGTGAGTGGCCTTTAAAAAACGTTGTAAGGAATATGTCGCCAAGTTTTCAAGTTTATACCAAGGCCTTCTCGAACAGAGAGATTTGGCCTCAAAATATCCTTCGAATTGATGAGGAATATGTCGCCAAGGTAAAGGTGGTTTGTCGGCACATAGACACAGCAAAGCTCCTCCGCCCCTGTACTTTTACGGAGAATTACAGTTGATGTGATGAAGCCAAATGCGTATTCCCCTATACGAGGATGCCTTACGATGGCCACTTCCTTGAAGGCTTGAGAACTTTGATCTGAACAAAGTTATATATCATATACGCCTAGCTTAGTATTTGAAACACTTGCACTTAATGATAATGAATTATTTTACCTGGGGAAATTGCGGCACTAATCTGTTTGGACGCGGCATATATGTAACTCATCAGGGGCATCTTTCTAATGACCCATTCGCCCAAAGCGAGAAGAGAAGCACCCAGCCATGAGGACATGAACACTCCGACAAGGAATATGAAAGTGATTGAGGTTATAAATCCCAGACCTGTCATTCAAGAACATAAACTAGAAGCAGAGACTATTTACAATGTGAATGTTCTAATCTTTGTATATTTGGGATATTTTTCAGAATTTTATGGATGCACATAGATTTCCTACATTTAGTAACATTACGAAATAGTAAGGGCTAAATCTCGTGTCATCGTAAGTTTTGATGCAAAGTGCTACAACAAACTTATAACAAAGTTACAACCTCGCTAGTCGACAATTAAGATAAGATTTGCCTTTTCTCAAATGCAAAGAGACATGAAACTGGCGTTGATGCTAATGTCTCATCAATGCAAGGCAAAGTCGATAGCTGTCGTTTGGTTATGTATGTAAGATTAGCATATTAGTTCTCTCAGAAGTTTGAATCTATAACTTAAGGCAACATTATACTGAGAATCCTCTGAATTATCGTACTTCTGCTTATACATGATTAAATACAGATAAACGGCTAATCTTTACGTACCAAATATGCTGATTCCCAGATGACTATAAATTGGGGAGAAGAATCCATCCACGAAACGGATGAACCACCAAGTGATATAGAATGTGATAGCAATGGGAAGTAGGATAACACTGCACACAAATAAAGAAAAACCAACTATATCAGTCGATGGATATAACAAGCAACAATTCTTAAATATGCAATTCCAAGACGAACTTCTAATCTCTTCAAACGTTAATGCTCATGGAAACAGGAAGACAACAGATTTGGACACAGAAGTTCAATTCGATGGCAGCAAAACACACCTAATCATACAGTTAATCTTATTTAGCAGATCATGTAAATTCTTCTCTGTTGTTTCTTTGAAAAAGTAATGAATGCATAAGGTATTTATGCAGCTATTAAGGCCTTACATTAAGATGATATAACTACAAACTTTCATTAGCTACCAAATTTGTTTGTTCATTAGTTAAACTAGCTAATGTTCATAATGGAATTACTGAATCAATTATGCATGAGTATGAAATATGAAGAAATGATGATTTACCATCCAGTCATAAACTTCTTTGATGCCCAACTGCGAAGCACTTTACTAAAAGCCTGCAAAACTCGTATCATTAGAGCCCTTCTAGTAAGTATTCTTACGTAAAAATAAGAACATCTATAACGATTTAGCATTAATAAAACAAGACCATGTCAATTCAACACAATATGTACTGTATTTATTATTAATTAATCATGCATGCAAAGGAAGGGTGAAATAATACACATTCATGATTCATGCAGCAATACTATGGGATGATATTAAAAACCTCTTTGCCGGCGACGGTGTGGGCGGAGGGAGAACCAAAGGGTGAAGACGACGAGTCATCGCCGGCGCCAGCGGATGATGATGTTCCCGCCGATAAAGGTATCAGCCGCTCCAGATCTCTATCTTTATCTCGACTTCCCATTTCTTGATCTCTCTCTCACTCTAACAAGCGGACGTCAACACACTTTGTTTTTGGTTTTTATTTTACTCGTTTGCCCCAAACAACAAGAGTTGATTCTTCAATCTACGAAATTCTAAATTTTCAGAAAGTAAAATTATTTCTTTTGTTATTTATGTCAATATAAATGAATTTGTTAGCTGATAATATGATTAAATCATTGATAAACTAATTTCCCTATACTAATAACTATTATGGATAATATGTTATCCCTTTCTTATTAATTAAATAGGGTAATAACTAATAAGTAAATATTAGAAGAATTAGGGACAGTGATAAAGAAAATGTTAGACGATAAAATATTTAAGTTTCCTAATTTGATTAATCATGAAAAGTATCGAGATCTTTGTTATCAATTATTATAAGATCTCCCGTGGGAAATTTCGCAATAATAGTTTTGTAATTTGGCATATTTGTAAAATTAGTTATCGGTAGTCCTTTTAACTGTAATATTAGCTAAATTAGCATATGTTTCAATTTTGGTCCTTCGACCAATTTTAAGACATTTTTCGCCCGAAGTTGTGGTTTTATCTATAAAAAAAATGCAATGATTTCTGAACTTATTATACCAGGATCGATCCATTAAGAGATCTCTCTAGTTATTGGAGAAAATGAATGCCGAATCCTTAAAGCCCGATATATAGTGTTAGAGTTGCTTGTGTCTTTTGGGCACTTGTGCTTCTTCACAAGGGAATGCAGTTGCATTCGTTTGCAATCAAGGGAGGATTGTGCTCAGACATCATCATTGAGAGTTCTCTGCTTGATTTGTATGAAAAATGCTCGGATATTTAAACAGCTCATAAGTCATAAGTTCCTCAATACAACTTTCAGCAGAAATTGGCTGTGAATTGGTGAAAGAACCAAAATTGAAACATGTGTCAACTTAACAAACTAAAATTGCAGTTTAAAAAGCTATTGAACTAATTTTGTAAAAGTGCTAAGTTAAAGTACTATTATTGCAAAATCCCCTATCGTGAGCTACCTTGTTCTAATAAAAAAAAGAAATTCGTAAGTTGAATATACACTTTGGTACCTTCGAATAGATATTGATGAGGTAAATACCTCAGGCTAACGAAGTTCTACTCATCGACTGCGAGAAAGAGGGCTCGTACACACGGTAACACAAGCCTTGTAAGACCCCCCACCCCTAGTCTTTGAAAACACCCTACAACCTAGTAGGGGAGAGATTATTTTATTCAACCGTTACACGATGATGTGCCACAACAAGTCGAATATTAGTGTAAATTTACGGTTGAGATGATATTATGGGTGGTTGGTGTCTATATTTTAAAAAGTTATTATTATCTTAACCGTCGGTTGCATCACGTCAGCAACCCAATGGTTGCATAATATAATTTGGGGAGAGTAGAGGCTCGACAACGGGTCGTAGCGGACAGCCTTAAGGGCTCGAAACCCGTAGTCTTGGGGCCTCAAAACCCAAGCCTTAAGGGCTCGAACTTGGACTTGGACCCTATTGATATCCCCCAAAAGACGAACAAATTTGCCCGCTAAACAACACTAACATTTATATAAGACACCACGAGCACTAAAGACCCGAGAACTTGAGGCGTTTTGCGTGAACTAGACACCACAATACTAAAAGAACCCACGTGAAGGCATGAAGGTCAAACCAGCTCAACCAGGCGGCCCTGGTAGGGTCATAAAGGCTATGTCGAGGTGACACCTATTACGTATAAATGTCATGTCGGACCTGACACCTGCCATAAGGGCGACACTTAGGCACTTATGCCCGTCTATAAATATCTCCAAATCCAGCTCTTATAAGAAGCTAAGTGGAAACCTTGAAAGAAGAGATTAAGACTAACTTAATTATATACGAGGCACGCTTCGTGATAAAACCTTCGAGGTCAGGAGTAAAGCGTTCCGACTAATAAACCCGTGAAATTAGGCGAATTCGGAGTTCTAACCCCTCATAATTTGATATATGACTATTTTTTGTGTTTGTAATAACAGCCTTAATGAAAGATTAATTTCTTGAATTAACTTTTACTCGTGCAATGAAATGTTACATTTTAAATTTATATACAGCATTACTCACAAGTGATTCCCTTTATTTATTTATATTTTCTTTTGTTTTATGGGATGAAATGGCCAATAGTTTTGTTTGTTTGTTATGGGATTGGAAATGCCCAATAGTGGAAGCCTCCTCTCCTCTCCTCTCCTCTCCTCTCTGTTAAAGTAGTTGTGTTGTGCACTGCTGCTACCAAAGTATTATTATTGACAACGCAACTAACAAACAAGAATTCATTCTGCACCAACACCAACAGCTCCTCCCAAAAAGAAAAAAAGCTCAAAGATTCACCAAAACCCCAAAATTCTATCGATTCAAAATTGGAAATTAGAAACATCCATCTGACTGCACGATAATCGGCAGTTGGATTCGAGATGATAACGCGGTCGAAGCTGGTGGAGCAATTGAGAGAGTATCAGATCAGATCTCAGCACAAATGGCCTGCCCTCACTTTCTTCTCCCCCAAACCACTACTCTCTTCCTCGTATGTGCATCTCATAACTGCGTTTATGTTTTTCACTATTATATACTTGATTTAGTTGTATCATCCTTCATTTTCACAAAGACAGAAAATAAAACTTAGTGCAAAATGTAGGTAGGTTTAATTTAAATCAATCTCTGGTCAAAACCAATGAATGGATTGAAGGGGGGGCGTTTGTCGAAGCTTCGGTTTTGAAATCTTTTTAGATCCACTCTCCATTTTACTTAAATTGATAGTCGAAGCGGAATTGATAAATTGAAAGCTCGATTTCTGCCTCCGCAAACAGAGAGAGAGAGAGAGACCAAAAAAGAAAACAAAGGAAAGCAAGAGTATACTAGCCCCGTCTCTCGCTCATCCATCTCCCACTTTATTCGGAGGTTTAGTGATAAAGGATAGCTCTTTCCAGCTCTTTGCAATTTCATAATTAAAGGGTACTCATGCTTTATTTGATTGCTAACAGTGAGTGAGTTGACAATAATAGTTGATTGCTACAAGCTGGCAGTATTTAGCGAGGCTCGCATTTGGCTTCAACTCATATAGCTTATTAGAAGCATGAGCACTACATGTTTTCTTGTACAGAATATTGATGAAAACGGTTGTTCTTGAACAACAGATGACCTGCAAGATGCTTGTGATCTTTAGGCCTATCTTTATCAACACACCTCGTGTCAGACTCTTAAACAATAACTATTTATGTAGGTCATGCGTGTCCTGGATTACTGCTTTACTTTTGGTTTCCGTTACCAATGTTTTAGAAGAAATATGTAGATCAAAGAAGGTGGATATGCAATCGAATTAGTTTTGAATTGCTGATTTAGTGAGAGTATTCTAATTGCTTCCTCTTGGTTTGGTTTAAGATCCCTGGAATAGTAAATAATTCCTTAATGTTGCTCTTATTTGTGAACTAGAAAGTAAGTTCTACGTTGATGATATTGCTGGGCAAGATGTTAGATTAAGGTACAGATACGACAATAGGGGCTTGATGTTCCCTGCCTTTTGAAAATTAAACATTTTCTAGCCTATGTAGATGCTCGAAGCTGAGAAGTAATTTTAATTATCTTCTCTATAATTGAGCTTTTATTTGCTCGATGTAATGTTTAAATCTTGTTCTTGTTATGGTGGTGAAGGCTGAATTATAGTTTACAGCCATGAAACTGCTGATAATTGATTCGCAAGAAGATGGAAATTTAATACCCTGCCTTATACTTGGTTACTTATGTCAAACAAGGTTTGCATACCAAGTTGATAGGTGTTCACTACTAGGTGCATTAAATTGTGTTGGGAATTACTTGCACAAAGTTGTAAATCTAACTTTTATGACCCTAATCTTTAATTTTTTTGTTGAAAAAATAATTTGTCTGATTTGTGTCACTACTTTCAAACTGAACTTGAATTAACTGAAGATTATAGATGTAAAAATTTGCTCCGAGTTTTCTTATAATTAGAAGCAATTTTTTGTTTTTTTGGGGTTGAACAAATATATTACTTCAAAAATAGGGGGGCTACAATGGGGTAGCCACGGAAAAAACTTAGGTAGACTGTGTCCGTAAGCAACTTATGGACCTTATGGCTACCATTTGGCCACGTTATCTCTCAAATAAAAAATATTTTAAGAGTGTCTTTGAAAAAGCTAACCCAAGTAAAGCATAGAATGGTTAAGTTACTATAGCATTGCACCTCTTTCACAGAATTACAGCTTCTCCTCCATTAATTTTTGTTGTTCGGGTGCTACCTCTGCCCAGCTCAAAAGGAAAATTGAAAAAGAAAATCTCATACAAGCTTCTTCTTGAATAGTTGAACGTGAGTGAGGATACAAACCCAACTGAAACCTTTAGCTAACATTTACAATATGAATGAAAACGAAATAAGTTAATATTACTTAAGTACTGAAAATATATTAAAGAATCAAGATCATCATCAATTAAACAAAAGGACTATCCCTATTCTTTTGTTAATTGTGGCAATGCACCCTTGACATGTTTCTTTGGTCTCAACTGAAGTAAACATTTGCCAATGTGGAGTACTTCTGGTACTCAAATTTTGTTATCATTTTTTTCATCAATAAAAAGTTGCATTGTTGATAAAAAAATATATATATATATATATATATATTAAACAAAATAATTCTATTTTGAGAAAAATAGATTCTTGAAATATTTTATTTCACTCAGAACACAGAATCTCGAGCTTCTCTTTTATGACTTACAACAATAATAGAAAGTCTGTAAATGACACAACACTAACTGCATTCATCTTTGATTTTTATTTGCTACATCTGTTTGCTCTTTCTGAAATAATGGAGAAAAGGCAAAACAATAAAAAACCAAAAGTACAGAAAGAACGATTGCATCTTGTTGGTGGTAGGCTTACCTTCTTGCCTTACTTCAGTAGTGGAAAGAATCTTAAGAAATTTCGTCAAAAGAAATAAACCTTGTTTTGCTTGGAAGAGGAGGAAGAATTACACCAACCTGGGTTAGGACATTAGTTGGGTTACTTCAAAAAAAAATTATTTGAGAGATAACGTGGCCAAATGGTAGCCACAAGGTCCATAAGTTTCTTATGGACCCAGCCTACCTAAGTTTTTTCCGGTAGCCACCATCACAAAAGAGTGAGTTAGGGAGTTGAACAAAAGGTTAGCTTTTCCAGACTTCAGTTGTAGATACCTGCTTTGGATGAACAAACTTCATGGTTTTGCTTAAAAAAATTTCCCTGGAGACCCGAAAAAGGCAGTTTTTCCTGCTTTTGCTTTAAGTTTTAATTTTCTTAAAAGTAAAAGTAAGTAACGTTTGCAAAGTGTCTCAAAAGCTACTTAAAGTAAGAAAATAGTTTTTTGGGGAATGTTTGGTATTTTAGGAGTTATTTCTTGTGTCATAAATATTCTTAATTGATATAAGTAACAAAACAGCTCCTAATCTGAGAAGCATTGAGACCCAACTCTTGGGCTTTAGTTATTCTGTGCTTTTTCTCCAACAAACCGAAGCATAATTTGGTAATCTTTACACTTAGAAAGTGTTTGTGTGGGCTCAAAGGCCAATATGCTGTAGCTGTATTCATAAGCATTTGCAAACATTCCCTAACTTGGGCCTTTATTTTCTTTGGTTGGAGGTTTTGACGTGCTTACTTATGTGCTGCTACACTTTTAATTTGTACGACTATCTTTTCTCTAGCAGTAATTGGTGAAACCAACTATTCATCATTAGTATAATGGTTACGCCGATAAACATACGTTGCTTCTGAAAATAATCATACAATGACATCTTCTTTTTATCTCCATCAATATATTTTGCTTCTGGTTAAATAATTAGGACTTCGTGTTGAAATGCAGAAAATAGTTCAGCTCTTTGCTTCTTTGTACTTCCTAAATTAGTTCTTGATGTTGAGCGTCTCTCCATCTCTTTATTCATATTGTTTTTGCATTTGCAGGACAGACATTGCAGTTGCTGTGTTATGGGCGTTGATCTTTGTTGTGCTTCTAATTTCATCATATATTACCCTTTACATGAGACATTACTGGATTTCAGTTGTTGTTTTGTGCCTTGGCATCATTCTTCCAGTACGTTTGAAAATTTCGCGCCAGTCACTGGCAAAGAAGAGGGATAGAAGATATTTACTGCCTTTATCCATGTGAAAATCTTCAACAACTGCTACACAACAATCATTTTCGCCAGCAGTGCGATTAGGTTTCCAATTGCAGCTGAGGAAACTCGAAGCTTCGTTTTTAATGTACACTTGCCAACCTATGTAAAAAATATGGAATGGCCTTCTTTAACCTTTTTTTCTCATCCATACTACAGAGTTGAGTATGTGGTGAGCAATTAATTCATCAAGAAGGAGAATTGATTTGAGCAAGTCTGAAGGTTGTTATACTTATACCCCGAATCAAATTTTGCGGCTATTAAATTGTAAATGTCTTATGGTAGAGAAGTATCAATTTTGAGTTATTAGATGTTAATATGTGTGAAAGTTTGAAAGATCAGATGCACCGCGTTAAGTGTATGTTTAAAGTTTAAACCAACAATCACAGACAGCTACCCAAATGAATTGTTTTGGTAATAGAGTTGCATTGTTGCTCTGTGTAGGCCTGTCAAGGGTAGGTCTTACCTTACCCTCACCCAAATCCTGCCGAGACTCTTAGAAATTTAGTATGGAGAACCCTTACTTTGTTTGTACCCTTATTAGAGAGATCCTATAGTTCAAACCCTTACTTTACCCATACCTTTTCTTTTTCTTTCCTTCCTTTCAATTTCTTTATTTTTAAGTTTCTTTAAATTTATTTGTTTGCGTTTCATAAATTCTTGAAATATTTCGAAATGTTACGTTTCTGAAATGTTATCAATTTTCGACTGCACGAAACTAGTCCTTAGAACAAAATTTTAATCGATGTAATTACATCAAAGGACCAAATAAATATTCATTAAAAATCGAAAAAAAAATCCTAACAGTAAGGGTCTAGACCACGACCCTGTTTTAAAGTTTTACAGGGTAAGGGTCAAGACCCTGGCCAGACCATGTGGACTGGGGCTGGGCATGGGCGGTTAGCCGAACCCCGTGCGGTTGAAAACTGAACCGAAATTCTTGAATTTGTAATAGCAAGATTAGCATCCAAAAGGTATGAAACTTGTTGTCATGTTGATGATTCTTTTTATGTAATTGCATTTACACTTCTTGTTATTTAGTCTAATTATAGATGCATCTCTTATTATATAAATAATAACATGAACACCCCTTGGAGTATTAAACGACATTATAAATAGGCTTATTAATAGTTGGAATACAACAAAGGAACCCTCTTAAAGTTTGGAAAAAAAAATGGACCGGCAGAGATCAACGGTGGTGGACCGGCGGCGAGACCAGCGGTGGTGGACCGGCGGCGGACCAACGGTGGTAGCCTGGTGGAGTGGCGGGTGGGTGAGAGGCAGTGTTCTTTTTTTTTTTCCCCAAAAAGTGTCGAAGAACGTCTGCTATTATCAATGTATGTTTTTCCATTTTATTCCTTATACTAATAGTTAGTTGTTATTTAGAACCTTTATTTTTTTTAAAAAAAAAAACGGTTAACGGTTTGACCGCGGTTTATTCGGCCAAACCGTTAACCAAATCGAAAAAAAATTCGATTTGCGGTTTGAACCGAATAGTAGAACGGGTAGCTAAAATTCGGTTCGGTATGCACCAAACTCGGATTTTCGGTTCGGTTTTTCGGGTTGACCCGAATTGTGCCCACTCCTAATGTGGACAGGGTTTGGGTCTAGACTCTGTCTCTAATTTTAGGATAAGGGTCAGGGTAAGACCTTACCCTTAACATGCATACAGTACTGCGCTTAAGAGAACAAGATTAATTAGAGATAAAATCATTTTTTCATATTATAACTTGGAAAGATTTTTATTTTTATACCTTAATTTGACACTCATCAATTTGCATAATGTAAATTAAAAATACTTTTTTCACATTAGTTACTTCGATGCCAAAAAAGTACGTGGAATTGACGTAAAATATGTTGAGGTGCAAGGTTGAATCAATCTAAATTGATCTAAATCTCCAAATTTGGGTTAATCGGATGGCACCTTATACTTTTTCGAGGCCGAAGTACCCATTGTGAAGAAATTGTCCAACTTATGATATGCAAATTAATGAGTGCAAAACTAAGGCATGAAAATGAAAATCCTGCCAAGTTATGGTATGAAAACTGATCAGGATACTTATATGCAACTCCTTGAGATTTAGAAATTCCCTTCATGAATTGGATGAATATTGAGACTCCTTGAAATTTGGAAGAAAAAGATAAACAAAAGCAAATTAATTTAGAACCTAAGTTGAAAAAGCAGCAGCCTCTTTCGCAAGTTGATGAGCTTCAGTATTGGCACTTCTTCGAACTAAGCTCGCTTGAAAAGTGGAAAGAACGCCCGCTAAACATCGGATGTCATCAATAATCACTCCATACTAGCGACCGAAGCCCCGGTGAACGGCGGCCGTAACTATAACGGTCCTAAGGTAGCGAAATTCCTTGTCGGGTAAGTTCCGACCCGCACGAAAGGCGTAACGAGGCAAGGCAGAATAAGCGATGTTGGAGGCAGGGCTCCTAGAAGAGAAGCTCATACCCGTCGAAAGGAAAATGATCCTGGCCAGAATCTTCAAATTTTCTTCAATGTCATGTAAAACAGCTGAGCAATCTCCATCCAAAATAACATTACACCATCCTTTTTCAATGGCAAACTCTAGCGCCATTTTTGCAGCCAAGGCTTCAACACAAGCTGGAGAGAATAGTCTCTAAATACGAGAATTCTGCCATGCCAAAGTAACACCTGATGCATCACGAACAACTCCCAATCCCACTTCGCCATCCCTTTTAAAAACTGCGCCATAAAATTAATATAGACACAACCCTCAGGAGGATGCACCCACACCTGCTCGGCATGATCAGCTTCCTGATGCTCGCGTAAAGTCACACGAAGAAAACATTGGTGATAATTTGTTGCAAACTCAACCACCTCAAGTGGAGTACGTTCTGTACCATTATTAAAACGTTCATTACGCACATTCATATAGCCCAGCAAATGCAGGCAAATCTACCCGCATCCTCCAAATTCAACTTCGCAATAATGATGAGAAAATTTTCAACCACATTATCCATCTCCTACATAATCAGTTCATGAGGAAAAGAGAAAGCGCCCAAACCATTCTCGCAAAATGGCAGCAAAGCAAAACGTGACAGTTATCTTCTTTGATCCCACTGCACAAAGAACACTCAGCAACCACATCAAATGACAATCCAAAAGCTGACGCCCAGTTGAAAGAATTTTGCGACAAACCCGCAAAATAAACACCTTAATCTTATTCAGTACCATGAGTTGCCAAAAATATGTCCAAGCAGTCAGAGTATTGCTGCTACTCGCACCATGATCCGCCTTGAGTAATAATTAAATAGTATGCACTCTGAACTGAATAAATTTTATTTTTGCTATAATGCCAAACAAGAACATCTTCGTTGCATTGATCACCCAATGGAATTTGTAGGATAGCTGCCTGGTCCTCTGGCCAAAAGTCTGAAAGTTTAACCGGATCTCAAGTGCCCGTATCACGATCAATGAGGCTATCTACACAAGCATCCCTCAAATCCGACGTTGGTGGAGTCAACAAAAGAAAAGATTGTGGCCTTAACAACCAAGGCTCTCCCCAAATTTGTACATTCACTACTAGAAAACAACCTAAAGGGAACCATAATTTTCCTTGTCATAAGGTCAAAGTTCCTTGCTATAAAGTTATAGCAACGAATTGAATTAGTTGTCATTATCACTTGCCGAAGGCTCCCTTGCTAATGAAATCAACAAGCAATCTCAAAATTCGTTGCTAGGTGGGGAGGAAAACATTTGTTGCCAACTAGAAATGCATGCTAGGAAGGAATAAACCCTTCGCAGCTAGCAATGAACGTCATGAAAAAAAGTTCCTTTCCAATATTTAATAAAATAAAATATTTAATTGAACGAACAGAAGTTGACATAGGATTCACATGGCAACGAATTGATTTGTTGCCATATTGTCAGAAAAACTGTCAAGGTAGCTGGCAAGAAATATATAGTGTTAAACATGATGGCAAAGAATAAATTCGTTGTCAGCTGTAGGGTTGGCAACGAATTGCTACCTTTCCAGCAAACCTACAAAGATATATAGTAGTAAGTATGAAAATGAAAAAAAGTTAGAATATTAACTACAAATAAACATTAATAACTTGAAACATCAATATAACTAATAAATATAAATCAAAAGTAGCAATGCATATCTTATCAACAAAATATGCATGTAAACAATCATATATAATATAAGAAAAAAAATATACAAAGAGAAATTATGATATTTGTAGAGGGAGAGGATAGAAGAGTAATGAAGAATGATAGTATATGAGATGGAGAAAGTAAAATGAGAGAATGGAAAAAGTGATATGAGAGAATTGAGGTATTTATAAAGAAAAAAGTTCAAGCTCGAAAGGGAACATTTTTTTCTTGCTAGATAAGTTGGTTGCCAGCTCAACGTTGGGAATGTCAAATGAAATATTTCATTTTCAATGGTGCAAGAAGGTATTAGTTTGTTCCTATCTTTGAGCAAGGAATAAATCCGTTGTCAGTATAAACGGTAGCAAGGAACTAGTTTCTCCCCACTATTGGCAAGGAATACGTTTCTTCCTACCTTTATTTGACAAGGAATATATCGCTTCCTAGACGCAGATTTCTTTCCACACCTTATCCCTTATCTTCTTCCTTCATTTCTTCATTCTTCTTCATCTATATTCGTTTTTTTTCCTCACAACTCACCGTTCAACTTATTTTTTCACGATTTTCACCATTCCTCAACAAATTGGAGCTCAAGAGGTATGTTTCATTCTTAAACCCTTTCGAATTATTGTTTTAATTTAGAGTTTGGTAGCGAAAAATCAATAATTATTTTAATTTTTGTGTACTAGCTAGATAAATTAGGAATATGCATAACAATAAAGATCGAAGCAGGATGTATGATATATCGACTCATAGCGATTGTTTGAATAGTCATTTTGAGAATGGTGTGGAGATTTTTCTAGATTATGCATTCTCGCAGACTTACTTATTGAACCATGGCAAAGCTAAGTGTCTCTGCAAAATATGTGCTAGTTGTAATCATTTAAAAAGAGACAAGATCCCACACCATCTTTATACGGAGGAGTTTATTTCTCAATACTAGGTATGGACAGTGCACGATGAAACACATAGCAATTGTGTTGCAGCTAATACGCACGTAGAAGAATCATTTAGTCGTAATGTGATGGATCAATACATAAATATGGTTGACGATGCATTTGGTGGTAGATTAGAACACATAAATTACAATCAAATGAAACAGGAGGAGCCGAATCCTGAGGCACAAGCTTTTTTGAATTGCTACAGGAATCACATGTTCCCATACATGAAGGGGTAGAAACAATGATATTGCAGTGGGTATCCAAATTTCTAACCGACAAAGTACAGTGCAAAATTACAGGGGTTGCTTCTGAGAAGCACATACAGTCAACACACAGTGTGATAAATCCTGCATATCATCACAGACTGCCTGATAGTCTATACAATGTGAAGAAACTTATGAAAAGTTTAGGACTTGGATTCAGAACTTTTGATGTGTGTGTCAACAACCATTTCCTATTTTATGGAGAATTTGAACGTCTTAACTGGACTGCATGTCCTCATTACCAAGAAGGAAGGTATAAAAATAAGCGGAATATGAATAAGAGAAACAAGCTCATTCCGCATAAGAAGCTCTGTTACGTGTCATTAACACCGCGGCTACAATGATTGTACATGTCATGCACAATTTCGGAACACATGACGTGACATCTGAAATGCAGAGGAGACATTGATCATATGATTCACCCTGCATCCGGCGAAGCTTGGAAGTTTTTTGATCGTACATATCCAAATTTTGCTAATAAGCCAAGAAATGTCAGACTTGGTATTTGCACTAATGGTTTCACCCCTTTTGGAAACTTTTCGGTCCGTTACTCATGTTGGCCGATCTTCGTGACCCCTTACAGTCTTTCTCCAGATCTTCATATATCTAGACAATATATTTCTTAGCTTATTGGTGAATCTTAGTATGCGCATATGTTTTCTTGCGGCTTAGATTTGGTACCTTAATGAAGATTCCAGTTATACACACTCTTAATTAGGAAACTTCTAACATTTCCTTTTGTAATCTCAAAAACTTTCAATATCTGAAATGTATTTCTTTTATGGATAATATTTTAATAGTTCTGGAATGTGAATTTTATGGTTTCTATATATTTCCCAGCAACAAAAACGTGTGAAATTAAATCATGTCAATTTCACGTATATAATCACACTGAGTCATTAGTCTTTACATAAATACTATCAAATACATATACGAGAGTTATACGTAATAATGATAACTCCTAGTAATTAGAAACCATTTCCTACACTAACTCCTCCTAAAACCCTATTGATCGATAACAAACCTTTTCCTACTATGCTTATATAGTTATGAACTTATAAATATGTACGCCAGTTGACAGTCGTACGTAATTATCTAATTCTTATCATATACTTCAAACAATTAGAAACCTTTCCTACTCACAAATTCACAACCATATCAACTCGTTAATTTCAACAACACAAAATCGAATAATTTAGGCAACGTGAAGAAGATGACATCGAAGAGATTTATGGACTCGAAAGACGTGAAAAACCTCAAGCCAAAACATGCCCAATGGTCAATCTGTCATTATCTAAGTGCGTTCATGGAACAAGTAAAAAGAAAATTACACGAAGAGCGAGAGAGTATTAATGATATTCGCAACGTTATTGTTCCAGTTCCCACAAACGATGCTAATGATATCATACCTCCGGTAAACAACGACGATCAACCGAGTTCTACACCAAGAAGAGTACCGATCTTGAGGCTGAAACTTAATGTAGAAGCCTCTATCAGTATTCCCGGGTCCAGCAATCCGAAGATTCCTAGTGAATGGACTTCAAAGAAATGTAAAATAGAAGATACCATCTATATTCCACATAGGCAGGAAAATATAATTCTAAGTTTGATAATATCTGGACAAAGAGCCCAGACAAGAACATAGACGTGTTGCTACGACCTTTAATCGACGAACTTCAATAATTGTGGAATGACGGGGTTCATACATACGATAGCTTTAGAAGACTGAATTTTCAAATGCGAGCTTCGATATTGTGGACGATTAGTGATTACCCAGCGTATGGCATGTTATCTAGTGGAGTACGCATGGCCGTTTGTCTTGTCCATATTGTATGGAGAACACCAAATCGTTTCAGCTGCAGCACGGCCGAATAACTTATTTTTTTGATTGTCATTGTCGATTCCTACCGCCTGAGCATCCATGGAGATTGAATATGAGAGATTTCATAGAAGATAGAGTACATGAAGATGCACCTCTACCTAGAAGATTATGGGTTGAAATGTGGGAACATGTACGTGGGTTACTGCCAGTAGGATTTGGTGCAAGTCGAGAAAATATAGAGGGATTCGGTACATCTCACAGCTAGTGTCGATGAAGTATTTTTGGAGAACTTCATCACATGGATTGTAGGACATTAAAATAACTTCATCACCACTAAAAATAAAAATTAACATAATACAAAAATCAACCAATTAAATCTCAAAAAATAAAACATCAAAACGTTCCTTATGAATATAGAACACTTACATCGGATTAGATTTTGAAATAGGAGCATAGCTTCGAACGAATATGCTTACATATTTTCGGTTTTTTGTGTGAAATAGTGTGTGAGTGTGTGAAAATGGCAAGGGAGAAGATTCCTTGCCTGTTTATTGATATTATTTTGGGGAAGGGAAATAATTCCTTGCCCAAGCCTCTGGCAACGAAACGAATTCATTGCCAGCACTTAATTGTTGCCAGCCGGCAACAATATAGTGTGGCACCTGACAAATTCGTTGCCAGCATGCAACTGGCAAGGAATTGTCTGGTTGCCAACATATGGCGCCAACTTCTCGTACCATTTTTAATTTTTCTGTATTTTTTATACTTTTTTTTAATTAGTTAATAATGTGTTAGCAAAGAATTTATTCATTGATAGTTTATAGGAACGAAAATTTTTAAATGCCTTGCTGATCAGCAACCAACTTTAATTCCTTCCTAATTTATTCTTGCCTTTGTTATGTTTTCTAGTAGTGATTGTAACCATTCTCGATTCTCCATCGTATTCCTTCAGTAATAACCATCCTCGCCCCAACAATACATTTCCATATGAAAGACGGATCCAGGATCAGTTTTAGCTTAAAAAAATCGACGTATGAAAGTATCGCGCCTTATACATTCTCGCAATCAAGCTATTTGATTCACCAATATGCGCCATGCCTATTTTGCAAGTAGGGCTAGGTTAAAAGATGTTAGATCACGAAATCGCATACTACCGTCACGTTTACTAACACACATATCACGCCACTTTAACCAATGCACTCGACTCCTCTCTTTATCGTCCCACCAGTAATTTCTAATGGGCCACTCCACATCCTCAATCACATTATCAGGAAAACGAAAACATCCCATGTACGTAGGAATGGCTTGTAGCACTGCCTTTATTATGACTTCTTTTCCCGTACTAGAGAAAGACCGCCCACTCAACCCCGACAATCTGTCATAAAGTCGGTCACTCACGTAAGAAAACACTTCTCATATCGACTTACCCATAATAGCCGGTAGACCCATATACTTCTCATGACATTGATCAACCTCCATATTAAGAATTTGCTTGATGCCAAAAACAGCCGCATCGCCATAATTTTTGCTAAAGACCACCTTCGATTTTTCAATATTAACACTTTGTCCCGATGCCTTCTCGTAACATTGAAGAAGCCCCATAATAGTTGACCTGCCGATTCGGTCACTTTGCAGAAAATTAGCGTATCATCTGCAAAAAGTAAATGAGACACACTTGGGACAGCCCTACATATGCGAATGCCAAAAATCCGCTCCTCCATCTATGCCCTCCGCAATGAACCTTCCGTGCTTCAATACAAAATATAACAAGTCCTGAGATAGGGGATAGCCCTTCCGAAGCCCACAATTAGGATATAAAAACACATTGATCGCCATTAATAAGAATCGAATAGGAAACCGTTTTAACACAAAGCATGATCAAAGAGACAAAATGCTTAGCAAAACCTAGTCTAATCATCGCTCTCTCAAAGAATCTCCATTTAATTCTATCATAGGCTTTGCTCATGTCTAATTTCAACGTTATGTAACCCTTTTTGCCCTTTCTCTTATTTTTTTAAAAAATTGGTTGATTTCGAAAGAAGGAAGCACATTATCGAA